>CM073775.1:45880257-45905257 GCA_037158775.1 Hetaerina titia
ATTGTTCAGTCGGTAAGGGGAGCAGGAAGGGAGGAGGGCTTGGAATTGCCCTCGAGAGAGGTTCGGTTGCGTTTTTCGAGCCGAGTTGGTCGGAAGAGTAGGAAAGAGGGATTCTGGGGTGCGGAGGTAGGGGGTAGGTTAGTGGGAGGTTTTTGGAAATTGGGTTTTGCGGCGGGCGGGGTGAAGTTTATCTTTTGTTAGCTGCTGCGTACCCCCTCTTCTTTCCCCGACTCTTACCTCCCTCCGTTCCCCCTCATCCCCCCCGCACTCTCCCTCCCTCACCGTGCTCGCAATCAGGGCGCGGATTCTGCCGCCTGATATTATTGTGTCGGCCAACGTGTCTCGGACGCGGGGCTCTCTCTCTCTTTCCAAAAAAAAGAGGAATGAGGCACCAGATAAAGCCGAAGCGATTCAAAACGTTGCTGCCAGTTCACCTCCTCTCTCCCTCTTCTCATCTCTCTCTCCGTCCCTACGCAGGCACACCCATACCAGCCAACCCCTTACCCTCTCCCTATCCCTTCCCTTATCCCGGTATACACCCGCGGATGCATTACGGTCGATTCGATTCCATCGGTCCCGCACCACACTCTTCAATGCCCCTCTCATCCCCTTCCTCACGCCCACTCTCGAGCATTCGCGAGGCCGGCGGAATCCAACATATTAAAAAGTTGGTGAACGGGCTTTTTTATTTTAAGTTTTTCCGGGCCGTGTATATACATATGTATAATTAATCATATATATATATATATATATTCATTTACATATATATGGACGCACGCGCCTCGAATTGGGGAGGATATGTACAAATGCACTAATAAATAAACGTGGGGGCGTACACATACGTGCGTTAAGTTTATAACACGCTCAATATACACCTATCTTTAAATGCTCATTCTGCGTCGAGCTGCGAGAATTTATTTCAGGATCGGAAAATTGTTTAAATATCTTGTGCGGAATTTCAAAATGCTTGGATACAAAAAAACGCACATACAGTTACAGAGAGTTGGGTAACTTATCGGAGTGTTTACATCTGACTGTCCACACGCAGATGCAGGAGTCTTTATCGGTGCCTTAAACTGTATATTATTTTTTTATCTCATTTGAGGTGTGAACGTAATTTGATAATCTTGAAGGGAAATTTATATTAAGATATAAAAGCTTACAGCATGAGAGAGTCTATGAGGTGACTAATGAGGGCACAGATTGTGATGTCCAACTATGCAGTCATCGCTCCTAAATATCGCGACTGTTTTGCACCTTTGAGCTTTGATGTATTACATGTTAATGTCATATGAATTTTATTAGCTCGAATAATATTTTCCAGGAAAAGCATAGTGTATCATAATCTCCATCAAATGGTGACTTACCGTTGATGACGGTAGATGGAATTTCTATGATTTATATTTCAAGTAATTGGTTTTTTGAAACTCTTCAAATTTTATCTTTAGTTTACTGAATTCTGAATTTTTACACATGGTAGTTTCTCGCACCAGAATCCTCAAATACACGTTCTTAATGCAACTTGTATTTTATCTTTTTCTGAAGTTCCTCCAAGTATAGCTGTTTCCAGTATGGTTTTGAACTCATAATACGTCTCAGAATATGAATAATTATTTTTTTTTCTTTCCTCATGTATTGTCCTCCATCGAATTCTGGGTTTACTAGCCCCAAAAAGGACTTAAATTACTGAGTAATCGATAGTACTTGGTAAACGCGATATTTTTTCAGAATACTGTGTAATATTTTATTGACCTGCGTAAAACGGCAAAGATTTATAGTAGGAGTATAATATAAAGTATAGAAGAGTAATAGTAAAAACAACTAATATGTTATTGATCAAAATTATTCATGAATAATATTATATATTAATAGTAATATAATTATAGTGTTAGGCAACCAACTGGGAGTTGTTTATATAATTTTGAATACACAACCAGGGAGAAATACGTTTGCAATGAATAAGTTTTTACCTTAAATATAAGTCAAACTGAGACAGGAATAAAATGATCACCTATACACACTATTATTTGAGAATTCATGCTTTTATTTGGATGATTACCTATTTTTGTTAGTTGATATGGCTGGATATTCTCGAACTCGCCTCGAGCTTTTATTATTCGTTCGAATGGAAATTAAAATTTTTTGGTTAAAGGCGTGTATTGCATTTGCATTGCCTCCTCACGTGCTCCAATTATAAGTTTAGTCTCGCAGTTTCTCACAGATCGCACTCCTCCGACAGTCTTTGCTATTAAATGCATACAAATAGTAAATAACCAATGATTTAAGCCTGCAGTTTACCTAAGATTGTCTCTGGCACAATATTAGATTTTTGGAATATATTTCGCGCTACAGCGAAGATGCAGCGTTGCCGATTGAAGCTGCTCCCGGAGTTTTCCAGCTCTATCCATCTCATCGAAAGCAATATCGTCTCTCACGTCGGTATATCCTCTGCTCCGGCTGTTGGGTTGAACGGAGCGAAACAGCTGCGCATCGATGAGCGTAACGAGGACACGCATAAGAACGCCATTAAGGAAGTTAAGGATTTACCGGGTTTATGGATGTTGAGATTTTAGACCAGCAATTTGAAGAGTAATCGTAGGTCTAGTTCCGGTCGTTAAAGATGATATTGTAGGAAGGAATTCGGTAAAACCTACATCGACGTCAAAAATGTTTTTACTTTAAAACCATTGGTTTTTCCCTGCTGACCACATGTTTCTTTAGAAGCTCGAAAGTTGGTTTCTCCAATATGCTTCTGAGACTCTACCTAGTCAAAAGAAGGTTATTCAGAAATCTATTGTATTGTTCAGCCCTTATGTATATTGTTTAATGCCGCACGTAAATTTGCACGCTTCTTATGATGCCCTAGACTTAACATCATGCCCTGTTGGAGTCCTCATGTACGATATCATATTTCCAATTTACAAAGTTATTTTATGGACTTAACTCACAAAGCCAGTACAGGTTCTTCAGATATATATATAGTTCACATAATCAAGAAGAGTTATTGGGGACCAACAAATAAACCCAATTACACAAGCCCGGTCTTTCCTTTTTCTTTATAATTTGTCATAAGTTTTCCGAGTGGTCAGTAACAATTCTCTCTTGAATTTTTCCTCTGGGAATCTCTTTCTTTGATCAATTTTACTTCACGTTTTCATAAATTTTAATCTATCGTTTTCGGAGTTCCTATCTGTAGACTATTCCGTTCAATTTCCGATTTTGACTAGTGTACCTAAAAAGAATCACAGTCACTACCGAGATCTCGAAGAATAATTGGATCAAATAGATTCAATATCTCGGAAAACAGAACTTGCGGCAGTTGGTACCGATTCATGCGGCAGTAGGTACCGAATTCTTGCGTTTCCTGTGCTACTAATGGCTCCACTTGGGCTCCTATCCATTTGAATGATCTCGCCAAACACTTTCAACAAAAATTATTTCCTCTGCTTAATATAGTGAAAAATATTATCATTATCATTAAAAACCCACTGTTTTAAAATATTGAGTCATACAGTGGATGAAAAACGAATGTAAATGAAGTCATAGAATCAAGAGATGTGATACGCGCTGACCGTACTCAAGGCACAATTTGGTATGATTATAAAAAAATATACCGTAATAATAACATGTACGATACACATTTAAGTGAAAGAGAATCGTAGAGAGGAATACGTAGTCCTTTAGATCATTTTTCCGATGATGTGAAGTAATACGAATCAAAGAAAAAATGAAGTAACGAAGAAGTATTTTCATGTTCATAGAAGGTGTAATGCTTTAAACAGTGTATTTTTGTGCTCAATATTGATACGCACAATTGAAGAGCAAAATATTGCAAATCAATAAAAGTCTTAATTCAATCCTATTATCATGACTGTATACAATTGACGGAGTCCAAGAAGTTAGTTTTACCGACGGAATATTATCCTAAACCACAGACATATCTCCATTCTTGTAGTGTGACAAAATGCAAACGTAGACGATTCCTAATTATGAGCTTGAAATCAAATTATAATAACGAAAAACCGTTGACTGATGTCAGCTAATCAATTACAGCGCTCAGTCAGCAGATAATTTCATTAAAATGTTAAAAGAATAGAGAAATTCGAAAATTTTTTCCACTTCCGCATGCTTGATTAAACCCGTCCCGATATTCTAATCGAGGGATAATCAGCCTTTCACGTTTCTCTAAAGTTTACTAATTAAAAAAATGAGAAGCGATTGTGGTGGAAATATTTTATTCCCTTCATTCTCCAAATCATTAAGTCTCTTAAAAATTAGTTTGCAAAAATATGAACTGTAGAACTTTTTCCATTTAAAATATCTCTCCTTAGGACATGGCTTTTGGGTATGCAAAAACTTGACGACACAACGAAACAATTCTTTTACCATAATACTATCTTATTATTCAAACATTAAATAATAATCCAATAAAAATCGTAGAATGTTTTCTCTTAAAATGAAATAACATTCAGGTGCTATTATGAGTGCTAATGCATATGGTATTAGTTAGACTTTGCTATTGGCCTTAGTAATAACATAGAGTAATGATAAACCACTTTTGTGCATAACTATGCTTTTACTGGCATTTTAGCAATTATCCCATTTGATAGATGGAGGTTTCAGGGAAACTTTGATGCTCAACATTAGCGATACTACACTTGGAACTATGAACAAGGCTCACGTGGCCAAATACCATTATCAAAGGTCATGACTCACAACATTTCTAGTTTTTGATTACTTAGAACCGTTATCGTTAGAGGAAGAAGTTTGGTATTTCTATTATTTTCATTGAGAGAGGTATATGTTACCAACAGTTCTGGTGGGTCTCCAAATTATCCGTACATAAGTAGAAGATACACCATCATGGGTATAGCATGAAATTCCATAGAAAGGGAGCTAAAACCTTCACATCCTGGTGACTGAAAAGAAAGATATTTTTTCACTCGGAGAAAAATTAAAACAAGTAGAATATTTTACCTGCCTTCGAAGTGGCAGTTGTAAAATGGAAGACTTTCGAGGGAATTCGTGCAAAGAAATACACAAGGCGAGTAGTTCTTAACAATGAAGAGGAAATAACGATTTCAGAATAAAAACTACGAGCAGCAAAACTGGTGTAGACATTTGTATGGAGCAAGGCAATCCATGAATGAGAAAAATGGGTCATGAGAATATCAGCAAAGGGAAAAATAGACGCCGTCGAAACCTGTTCCTGGACGTGAATGTTAAAAACCAAATAGTTAACATAAGAAACGGGAGAAATGCCAAAGAGTAGAAGTGGCATGTGGAACACTAAGCATGAAGGAGGAAATGGAATAATTGAACCTTTGAGACACATGTTTCAATGATTCAAAAAGTTTATCATAATAATAAAGTGAAGGGAACCATGAGAATGACAGTAACAATGACGTAGACCAAATTACGAGCTCGTAAGTGCAATGAAAGCGGTAGAGCTAACACAACGTTAAAGAATAATTATTTTATTAAGAATATTGAAGTTCAGAAAGGTAAAGATCTTTAAATTGACCATACATTGTGATGACTGTGGTGTTTTTGCACCAATTTTAGTTAAATAAACCGGAACGAACAAATGCTAAAAATTAACGCTTCATATTCTGAAGGTATTATTAATGCTATGGGATTTCTTCTTATATTTCCAAAAAACGAGGAAACGAATACCTAAATAAAATATATACAATAGGAAGTATGAATCGGCTTTTATACGGTGTATCATTCCTAATACTGACTATTTTTGCTCCCTGACTTTTAAATTTTGAATCCCAAATCTCCTATTCTTTAAGCGTAAACTAGATGAAATTGTTACTCTCCAAGATTAGAAAAAATTATGATTTGATTATTAATATAATTGATTTCGTGATAAGTTAAAGATGACAATTTGATTTACATCTACATCTACATCTACATAAGTACCCTGCGAGCCACCAAAAAGGTGTGTGGCAGGGGGTGTAGCACCATGAGGGAAGGGTAAGGGTTGAGGGGGTTGGGAGTTAGGTGAGGAAAGATGGGGGGAACCTGTAGGAAAAAAAATATATATATACATATATATATGTATATATACACACATACATATACATACATACATACACACATGTATACACATCCTCGCGAAGTCCCTAACCTGTACGTTAATACTTATTATAATGAACTAAGTCCTGGGGAATTTCGACTACGAGCATTCTGTTCCCTTATCGTTCTTGGAAAAAATGACGTTTTAAACCTGTCAGTCTTGCAGTCTATCTCTCTAGTCTTATATTCGTGATCCCTTCGACCGTAATACGTTGGGGTTCGTATTATATCCTTGATGTCATCGGAAAAGGGCCCATCTTTAAATGTTTTTAATAAGTTTAATCTATATTGGAAAGGCCGCTGTGTAAGAGATTTATATCCCTTCTGGGCATGGGAATGTTTTTATTTCTCCGGAAGACAATAGATATTTTTTCTTTATCGATTATAAGTACAATTATCTCGTATATTTACAGATCCACCGCAAGTTTCGCTGATGCTGGGAAGTTCTCTACGGCCGGATGACATTAAAGAGGGCGACGACGTTTACTTCGAGTGCCACGTAAAAGCCAACCCAAGGGAATACAAGATCACGTGGATGCACGAGGTAAGTTAACTGTGGCTGATTTTTTAGATAAAAATATGCCAGATTCTGCGCGTCACATCACCTTGTGCTAAAATGAGAATAGGGTAAGCCTTATACGCTCTTTTACGCATGTTAATGTCACTTGCACGTATATCCAAAAATGGGACGCTTGGGTTAAAATTCATTAAACTCTTGCTAAGGAAAAAAAACGGATAGGGAGATGTGTATGCTATCTTCAGTGAACGCATATTGCGATCAACTTAGTAATTCTGTTGGATGAGATATTCTGGAATAATTGATGGCGACATACCCAACGAGGTAATAATAAAACGAATTAAAATGTATGGACTAGATGTAATAATTCAATTAACGTTGAAAGAACGAGTTCAATCGTTTGAAAAAGACAATAAAATGAGACCTTTTTATGTAGCAGTGGTAGTATAAGTAGGTACAATATGCCTAGGATAATACTGGGGCCAAGCGAAGTGAGTATATCTTTCAAAGTTACGACGCTAAATAGGCATAATAAAAAAGGCATACATATTTTTTAAAATGATAATATGTGAACACAATATTTCATTCACGACTTTACTGTAGGTGGTTTAATTTTGCTCCAATTATTTTTTTTAGTTTCACCCAAACGACAGCCTTGTACATCCCTGTAGCTTAATTTTTCGAACGATGGGGAATGGAAGTAAAAAGAGAAAATTTTTATTACCGGGAGGGATTGCTCGTGGAACGGTCTCACCTTCATGACCAATGCCGAGCCGAGCGGCGTAAACAGTCCCTGGGCACGATGGCCCTCGAAGCGAGGTCTCCCAATTACGAAGAGCAAATTTCCTCATTCGCGCGTTGCCATAGAAACACTTCGTCATCTGCACAACGGGAATAACGTTTAAATGGAGTCTAGCCAGCGTCGATCCCCGATTACTCCTCCGGCAAGCGCGAGGGACCGCCGATCTCCGAGACCCCTACAAGTTTCATCCCGAAGGCCCTTAAAAATAACCTTGTTTTTTTTTTCGCGGCGGGGATGGAGGGTTTTGGCGATCGGGGTGTCGGTGTGGGGATGGACTGAATGTGAGGGAGATATAATGGCACGACGTAGGTACGTAAAGAGGGTGGGGGAAGGAAGGGGAGGAGTAGGGGTGGAAGTGAGTTCGGGAATACGAGGGGAGGTAAGGCAGTGAGATGTGGGAGTATCACGGTGCGTCAAAATGGCTGCCAGGCTCTCCTCCCCCCCTCCACGCCCTTCGCAACGCCATTCGGACGCCCGCTCCAAAATACGTTCGGTCGTCCGTAGCTTTGGCTTACGATTGCGACCGGGGAATAACACGACCGTCCTTTTATGCGGTCCATAAACTCCTCTCTCGATTCGCTTAGCGATTGTTTATTTTCATTTCACACAGACACACAGGTACACACGCCCATCTCGTCCGTCCCTCGCGCCTTCTCTCCGGAGCGATTCTTGCCTGACATGCTCTCCGGGATCGCGGGGAGAGAGACAGTGAGGGAGGAGAACCCCTTTTGAGCCCTCGCTAACTCACTTGATTCTCTGAATAAGGAATAATGCGGGGGTTGGATGTGGGAGAGGGTAGTTCGTGACTGTGGGGAGTCGGGAGCGGGATGGTCCGGAGGGCTGGTATAGCGAGCGCTCCGAGACGCTGATGAGACGCGAAGGCATGCGTTGCATCAGATTACTCTGGAGCGAAGCGATTGGAACCCTTTTTATTTCACTTTTTTCCGTTCTCCCTCACTCCCTTCCGCTCCCCACCTTTTGTTGGGACAGTTTCGTTTGCTGCTCTTATCTTCCATCCTGTCGTCGACGTTGAGAGTTCCTCCCGTTCGTTTCATTTCTGGAGCGTGCGCGTGGGTAAAATTCGTCGCCACGGAATGGGAGACTTATTTGATTGTAAAATAAAAGGACACTATTACATTTGAAGCGCTTACGGGTTGGGATCGATCCGGGGAACCACTTTTTGGAGTAAATATATTTCGCATGCAATGCGGTTCTCTTCTCGTATCTGCCTTGGCGTTTATTTAAGCCTATGACATTTTGAAAAGAGTGGTGGTGGAAATAAAACTTTTCAAGGGCAGCGTTCATTGCGTGAACCATATAAGTTCGCGGAGTTGGGCAGATGGTATACGATGAAAATCTTCGCGGAATATAGAGCTTCACTCGAAATGGATGTGCACACGGGGAAAAACTTTTGAATATCCAAAAACAGGAAGTACTCACTGGAACGAATTATGCTATGAATACTTCTTTTTTCGGGAAATTTGACAGGTAAATGAAATAAAAAACGTGCCTACTCTAAAATTTAAGAAAATAAAAATGCTTCAAGTTATTGCAGGTACCTATTTCGGTTTCGTAAGCAAAATAAAACAAGCGTATTATGGGATTTCAAATTAATATTTGAGAGGCATTGCGAATCTGAGAAAAGTTTAATTAAGATTTAAAAGAGGTACTTTCATTAAAATGCGAACGCTACCCAATATTGGGCCAAGAAAAGACAAAGCAAAAGGACTTCTTCATTATTTTCAGATGTCTTTGTCTAAAGTCAACGGTTCTATTATGTGAGATGAATTGAAGTAAACTTAGAGCCTTTAAATTCTCATTTAAGGGATTCCGTCAGTGCATCTTCATTTTATTCGTCGCTTAGTCGACCTGTATTAAAACTTTATTTTCGTAATTCGCGTCTCTGAAGCATACACTTAGTGATTAACATTTTTCAACTTTGTCATTTCATTTCAATTCAACATTTTCAATTGAAATTGTTTTTTGTAATTCCTGATGTATTAGCACCTAACCCTTAAAACACAAACTTGTGTTAATTTCTTCATTTGAATGAATGTTTCGTCATTTCACCAACATTTTATCTATTCCTCAGGGGTAAAAATTATTATTACTGAATCTTGGAAAGAATTTACGACTCTATTTCCTAGTGTTTAGACCGCTTGATGACTTTCCAATGTTCTCCAGTTTAAATCTCAGGTTGATGTATTTAGACCATACGAATTAAAATCTATTTAAATACGTGCCTAGTCTGCACAATTAAACACTCTGGGAAACCGCCGGAGGCCAATTGAATGGAATTGACTCCCGTATTCTGAATGTGTAAATTTTACGCGTTACAAGGCTTGTTTTAAGGTGAACTTCATCACCGAAAATCAAATCCCTATCTCGTTGACTCGGATATTTGGATTGGATTAATGTGTTCAGCCGCCGTTAACATCAACGCCGATCGGATTTTTGGCGGTTTTCGCTTCTGCGATAGAGTAATGAACAGAAATATGACCATGAAACGTTAAAGAATTTTCTTCCATAATCTTCTCTTGTCGTGACTTTCAGAGCCGGTTGTTGGTGCAGAACACGTCCGCGGGAGTGATCACCAGCGGCCAGAGCCTCGTGCTACAAGGAGTGAAGAGACTCAACGGTGGCAACTACAGGTGTCTGGCCACAAACACCGAGGGAGAGTCATCGAGTGAACAAGTCAGACTCAGAGTGCAGTGTAAGTTATGATCATTCTCCAAATCCGTCTTCTAGACATATTTTCTAATATTTGGGAAAATATAACGTAGTTTTTATACATTTTGGCCTTATGAGATTAGGCCTCGGGTGATGGATGATATGTGAACCGCATTGATTATCGGCGCCACTTTTCAATGTTTTAAGCAGCTGTGACACAATGGACGGTAACATTCATATTGACATCATAAATGCTATCGCAGGTCGAAGTGATAGACTAGAGCTCGAAACTACTTCGGAATGCTCTTCATTTCTGGAATGTATACCAAATAATTCGTCGTGTGCAATTAATTTCTCTCGTATTTGACATTTTCTGCGATGATATCTCTGCGGATAATTTGTAAATATTTCGAATTTTCCATTTTGGTGATTCTAATTACATTTTGGTAAAATTAATAATGGAGTGAAATACTTACACAAGACTGATTCATGGAGTGAATTTTATGAGGCCACTGCGAGTCTATTGGCAATCCGAAATTAGTATATATGTTTACAATTTTTCATGTGAAATGCCATCATGTCAAATATTTCAAAATCATGAAGATGGGTTTGGAAATCATTTTCACGCACTCAATATACTCTTAAAGAATTTTAAGTTATAGAATATATAGATTACTTTTGTTATAGATACATTTCTTCCTCCTCCCGCTTCACATTAGAAAGGATTAATTTCTTGGCCTCAGGATATTATTCAGTTTTAAAAAACTCGAATCATTATACAAATCATATACTTTTCCGTTACCTGAATAATGGTTTCAATGCCAATATCTTGATATTCATATGAGTACTAAATTTTAATCAATATTCTTTGGCACACTACTACTATCTATCCACACAACGGGTATTCACCAACGTAAGAAGGCCTATGTACTTCTTCAATGAATTCCATTTTCATTTAGGGATGACAATAACAGCCGTCCAGTATAACGCCAAGGTCTCCAGCATTTGAATCGCAGGTAAGATGGAATGGAAATACAACCCGCTCGAATTTGAAGACCATTTCTTTATTTCAATATCAAACGTTTTCCTGGCCACAGTTGTAATTAGTTTTCCCAGAGATTCATAGTACGTTCCATTCATAAGGTGAAATCCGACACCTTTGGATTACGAATTAGGGGTGTTACTAAGTTAATATTTCCACTGAGTAAATTCTTTGTCACTCCAGGTAACTGATTTTTTGGAGTGAGACAAGTAATGTGATCGTATCAATAAGATGATGACCATTTAGTTCTTAATTGTTGAAATTTCTCGTTAATAAAACCATAGTCGCGCCGGTGTGCGCCAGCGGCCCTCCTGACTCAACCCAGTCGCTCATGGGTCCCGGGATGCCCGTCGTGGTGGTAGGGGCGTCGCTGGAGGAGAAGCTGAACGTCAAGTGCGAGGTGGCGGCCGACCCGTCCGACGTGGCCTTCGTGTGGCAGTTCAGCAACTCGGGCGAGGGCTTCGAAGTGCCCTCTGGGAGGCATGCCTCCAACGGCACCGTCAGCGTCCTGGCCTACACACCAAGGACGGATCACGACTACGGCACGCTCTCCTGCCTCGGCGCCAACTCAATCGGCAGACAGGCCGCCCCTTGCCTCTTTCAGGTAGTCCCTGCAGGTACAGTAAGAAGGAAGATCCCTCCACCTAGTAATATTGCCTATTTTGTGATTTTAAAGTATTGCGAATGTTGTAAATGTACGTGGCTTCCGCTCGTTTGCGTCAAATTTTGCAGTGTGATCATATTTTTCCGTGAACTCTGGGATGAATCCTTCACATTGAGATTCAATTTGAGCCGAGCATACCCAAAAGATACAAACCGAAATGTACCTTCGTATCCAATTCGCAAATTCGCATTCGTAAATAGAAGGAACGCTATGCGCTAATGATGCGGGTGCTTCGTGTCCATTTTAGGAAGTAGTTGAATGCAATTTAAAGTCGCCAAGTGGCCAATCCGCCTGCCATAACTGCATTTTATTTCATCGCTTCCGCCAGTACATGAATGTGGGGATTAAATTCAGTTATTAATTGGTTTCAATTTCTTCATTTGCCGTGTTTTTTCTTGGGCTTTATTTAGGGTATTTTAATGATAAGTTCATTCGTGAAATCATATAGAAAGTAATTAGATTTTGGCTTTAGGGTTTCATAAACTGATTGCTCATGGTCAAAAATAAGCAAAACAGTTTAATCCTTGGCAATTAATTAGTCGATATGAAGTGAATTTGCACTAATAACAGTTCGAAATTAATTTCACACTTACCATGGCGATCAATTTCGCCCTCTCATTGTAGTGATTGGATTGCATCATTTATTGAAAAGGTCACGAGCGATGGAAAGGTATGTTTCCGTTTATTATACCTTACCGTAGAATGGCACCTGCTGCAAAATTCTCGCTTACTTTTCATCGCAGGGAGATATTTGGTAAAAACAAGTCGTGGCTTCTTTTATTTGAAACATCCAGGGCTATCAAAGCATACCGAAGAAATTCGGAATCCTAAATCTTGGTAGTTATTTTTTATCTTTAACTAGTTTCAAATAATGCTTCGTCTATTTTGTTAAATGAACTCCCGATTAAACCATTAAGAATATGTTTCTGGCAGTATTCGTATGACTGGCATTGAAGTAAAAGGTAAGGAAAAAAGATTTTTACTTCTTTCCCTCCCTCCAGATACGAGCACTGATGATTTCAACATGGTCCTGATGCCGCGAAATATACACGCAAGCGTCGGATGTCTCCAAAGTACAATGTTTGACTTATCCTGATTGCCCCAGTAGACATAGGGTGCGCAAAGGTTCCGGAAATAAAATACACAACGCGAAAATAAAGAAAAGAAACGATCATACTGGATGGAGGTGAATACCTCTTATTTTTTTATTTAATTTTCCGTAGACTGTCCCAATTTTTATTTCTACCCCTGTCCGTAATGGAAGTGGGCCAATGAATTCTAGAGAGAAATATTGTTCTGTTGCTACCGTGAATGCGGTACACCGAAGGACATTCCGACCGGCGAAAATTACCTCTGTATTGCAGTACTTATTTTTTTAAAACCTTTAAAGTGTAATGGTATGCATTATAATTGCTAAGCACGCTACATAAAATGGAAATGCATCTATTAAGTCCAACAATATCACAATGTCGTCTTAGCGAGAGGAAATGCGGTTTAGATTTGACGCAGTGTGTGAATTAAAATTCAACGCAATGTATAAAAATTACCCGCCTATTTACGCAAACACTTGTTTCCAAATTAATTAATAAAATTTTCCTCAATTAAATGGTAAAGAGGCGGATATTCTATTCTTGCTATTTTTTTCCTCTTCCTCAGTGTTGATTTAAATAAATCCACTTCCAGATAATATTAACGTTGGTTAATTATAATTTTATTTATTTAATGTAAATTTCCATTTGTAATTTAATAAGACTAATAGGTATAAAATTATCTTTTTTTGGCAGTTTTAAGCCTACCTGGCAATAATTAAATAAAGAAATAGTGTTACTTTCTGGAAATTAAGGATTATAGTAATGAAAGCCGTAAGTAAGTATTCGTTGACATGGTTGCTGAGTATATTTAATCACAACTGGATTGAATTTTTGATAATGATTCATTATCATAAGGCACATTCATACCTAATGAATTCATATATTATTTAATTTATTAGCATATGAAGTTTGGCTCATCATTTTCGGACCTTTTATCCGCGAATGCCCATATTAGATAATACGACAAATATTATTCTTCAGTCTGATTTTAAGACAAAAAAGCTTTTAAAACGATTTCACTGATAATTTTTAATTCTTAACTTTGGAAACTTAATGAAATTATTATAATCATTAATGATTAAATTAGAGCAATTATTCGATGGAAGGTAATTTTAAGAATGACCAGTAATATAAATTGTAGGTTATGTCATCTTATCTACAATTATGTTTCACGTATTTATTTTAATAACCTAAATCATAAACAAGCATCAATAACTTTATCCGCAACACGTTTGTATTACAATAAAGGCTGAAAATTAGCAGCCATTCTGATTACTTTTAGAAACTGAGCATTAAGCCCTTAGCTTTATATGGATTTCTCGCAAATCAAAGAAATATTTTGGATTTAAATCGTCGTGATTTTAACTAAAAATTCCTCTTGTATTTGAATAAAAAAATATCTTAATGAGCTCTGTGATGATTATGTTTTTACAGTAGTCGATGAGCAGAGACTCTTTTAAAACTATGAAGTTTAAAATAATTTAAAGTGATCGATCTATTGAAGAATAAGTTTTCGGGGTCGTCTTTTTCTATAGGCTATCTAGTCCATACCTAACCTACCTGAGTGTCATACGTATTTTCCCTTCACCTATTCACAGAATCAGTTTGTGGTTCTAGACTCACAAGAACATTCTACATTATCGTACGCCCCTGTCTAAACTTCCATAACGTTGAATTTTCCTTCTCCACTAACTATAATGCTTATCTTTGATAATAATACATGGCTAACGGCCATCCAAACACAGTTATGAAATGACATCAAGTACTTTGATTTCGTTACGTCTGCCTAAACCTTAGAATTCTTCATACTTCAGGAGATGTTGAAAGGTTGGTGAAATATGGAGAGGAATGCATAGTAACCAGAGAAATAAGAAATCAAGGATATGGAAAACTTAGTGGTTCCCGCCATATTCGAGTTAAGCGAGTAGGACAAAAACGTGCATCAATAGAAAGAGCGAGGTCCTCCTCTAACTCAATTGGAGATGAGAGATATAATGACTTTTTTCTTTGGAAATTAAGATAACTTATTATAAAAAGTTGCTTATCTATATCTTTACAATGGTCGCGGGAAATCTAAATATATTTAAATTAACGTTCGAGATAATTGATGCGAAATTGGTGATGATTTAATTTTCCGCTACGTATAAATAAACACATAAAATGTCATAAAAAAGAAAGGGAAAAGTTTTCAATAACTTATCAGTATTAGATATTGATAGATATTGGATTAAAACTGATGGTTTAGGTCGACTCTCTTTTATCTATATTTTGCGGAATTTAATAACTGAATTTTTATGCCTCGATGCATGTTGATATAGGATTTGCTCTCTACGGATTTTAAATAAATGAATAGATAGAAATCTCCAATAGCCTTAATAATGTAAAAGAAGATACTAACGACAAGGGGTACTACCGATTAGTTTACGGTGAAATACGATAAAGCCGCGTCCGGGATCAGTGAGTTACAGCTATTCCTTCACGGGGTCACCTAGGTCTTCGGTAGTTGTAATTGGGTTATGTGTAATCTTTGGTTGTCATTGGACCACAAATAATATCCCGTTAACAAACTATGGGAGTGATTTTGTTGGATATTTATGTGAATGGATATTTTTATTCCTTAGTTGATCCCTGATGCGCGATGTATCTCCCCGTTAATCACTGCGCACTTCACCTGATTTTCTACGTTCACTGTTATTACTATTACGGCCTTTGGGGGTATTCTCTTCGTATTTTTTTCAAATAGAAGTCGTCTCTCCATCCTTCATATTTTTTTCAACCACGAAAGATTACCAATCACACCTATACTATAATGCCACTCTATCCTAAATGTTCTGCTATTCTGAACTATCTAAGATCTGTTTTCACCCCAAGGGTCTTCATTACTTCACCCCTATTCGCGTTTTCATTCTTCCACAGACAGATAATGAGGAATAAGTCTTACCATGTAAAAATAAAAGCCAACATTATAATTTCAGCATGCAGTTTCGAAGCATTTATTTTTTCAATGAAATTTTACGATTATTTAGCATGGAAAATAGAGAACATTTTTCTAAGCCAGCGATGCATATTCTTGTCCCATAACCTAATGCATACTCTTTCCCGTGATATCCGTTTGGTTCAAACCGAGGACAGAAAATGGACGGCATGCGTGCCGAATGTGGCGCGTGTTATGATTTTTCCTGCTACGCAGGCGTCTCTTTTGACGGAATGATAAATTAGCTTCCCTGGATTGATTCCCTCATTTAAGCAGACGAGCGTGCCTTTGAATTGTGGAGGGGATAATTAATTTTGACCAACATTAGCAAGAGATGATGATTTATTTTCCCCTGGGGTTTAATATTCTTTTATTCTGAAGAAGCCGTCTTGCCGAGGTATCTAATTCACTTACCACGCTATTTTACGCATCATATTTTTGCATTTCAATTTACTTAATATTCGCGTGAAGAGCTACTTGCATGCACGCGAACCTGATTTTTTAAAAGTATTCGTAGGGTTTGCTTCAATTACGGAACGGCTAGCAGTTTTCATTAACTCGTTGTTTAGCCATAATTGTTTTGCATATCCAAGGGATTCATTCTGCTCGGTTTCCAGGATGGTTGTCTAGGTAAACAAACCCGCTGTGTTTAATTTACAATAATGCTCCTTGTTTCCTACACTTGTTGCTTTAGAAATGGATCTCTGTCTATGTCAAACGGAAGGAAAATAAATTCCTTAAGGAGACAAAAGAACTTGAAAGCAGCTTTAAGATGTCTTACCTACGTGCATTCAGTTCCAGGAAGCATCTCATTTAAAGCTACCACTGCAACTTATTCAGTAAACAGACTCCTTGGTCTTTCCAACGAAAGCAACTTATAGCTTATTATGTCCGCTTGGTAATGAAAAGGTTGAGAGACAAACTGGCGTCCACATACATGGATCTCCTCCGCCTTCTTACGTACAGGAGCAACGAATCAACATAAACTTTTTTGGTGAATTGCGGTAAAAGTTATGAAGAAATTACCGAAATGTTGAGAGCTGTTTACGGTGATAATTCTCTGAAGAAACATCCGTTTTCAAGTCGATTAAGCGTTTAAAAGATGGCCGACAAGACGCCACGGATGATGCAATGCAGGGACGACCCTCAACCACCTGTGTTGACGACAACATTGATCGTGTGCGGTCCTTTGTCCTTACCGATCGTCGAAAAACCGTCCGAATGATAGCTGATGAACTGAATTTGGAAAAATCAACAGTGCACACTATTTTAACCGAACATGATGGATGGATCCTTCACCATGACAATGCACCTGCACATTAAGCATGGAATGTATAGCAAGAAATGACGAGACAACACAAAAACCTAACTGCCGAGAACTTCCAGGGTGGAAAAGAAGACGGAATAAGTATATAGCAACGAATGGGGAGTACTATCAAGGGGACAAAATTGATACAGGCTAAATTTTGCAAAAATAAGTTTCTATGGCCTCAGTTCGCATAATTATTTGAAAGGGAGTAGAAAACCGCCTCTAAATGCACTCAGCAACCAAATACTAACTATTGATATTCCTTTTAAACTATGAACAAATTCGCGTGCCCATATCCTCTCCTAACTCAAACTGATCTCCCCTTAAATATTCCTTTGCTCTTTTTTATATTCATTTGTTAATGATCTAAAATGTTACCTCTCCTGCAAGTGAAATCAAAATTCTGATTCTGTAGCCCTAAAATATTACCGCTTTTTCCTTTTTTTGCGATGGGGATAAATAATGATGGAATGAAGTCTTCATGCAATTTTTATTTCAACTCGTATTTTACGGATAAGACCAGGAAAAATTCCATATTTTTTCAAAAATCTTGGTTAGTTCTACAAGGATGATTTATTTTCACATACCCTTGTATTTTTTATTAAATTGCTTTCTCACATCCTAGTCGTTGTGCCTGAACCTAATTGGACCTAAAGATAAGATGTTAGGTTGGTTTCGCATTCGTATGCGAGTAAATTTATTTGTTTTCAAGACGAGTAAAATTTTACATATAAAGGTACTACAAATGTCATTCAAAATCTTAATGTAATAAATTTTACGACAGAATATCACCGAAATCACATTAGTTAAATATTAACTGTTTGAAATAAAGTAGGCTTGTGTGTATGTTAATGCATACAAAAACCAACCTTGGATATCATATAACGAAACAGAGACACTGTTACAAACTCGTAAAATCAGATAGCATAAAAACATTTTGAACATTTTCCAATGCAAATAAGGCATCGCAGTAGGTAATATACTGGGAAACTAATAAACAGTTGATAAAAGTTGTTTTTGCTCTGGTTCTACTCTGCGTTGACTAAATAGTTAATGCTTTATTGCTTGCAAACGAATGGTCTCCATTTAATGTCATTAATCGCATTTAATTCAATGCTAACATATTTCTACATTTATAAAAACCGTTGAGATAGTTTCTTATGGTAATTAATATATTTTGCCCACGCAACAAATTAACCCTACTTAAATCTGTAACAAAATAACAAGCCGCAACATATTAACACTATATAAAGCTGAGCCAAAATTTTCCACTGTGGTCATGCTCACAAACAATTTCGGCGGAAGCGAAGGGTTTTGGCACAAATGCTGTCCTCAGTACGTCCCCTTAAAATTGGATCGGCTACCAAGAGGTCGAAACTTCGAAGTCTCCCGTCTTTGTGACCCTCCAGTGCTTCGGGCGCGCATTATATCATAGAGATGCTGGTGAAGGGAGTAGAATTTTGTATCATTTTCCTCTCTCTGGAATTTGCGGAAGGAGGCGAAAGTTTAGCAGCCGCGGGCCGCTGTCCCTAATTAACCTTTCCATTCGAAGGTCGCCCGGCGCCGCTGAGCAACTGCACTGTGGGCAACCGCAGCGCGGACTGGGCGGAGGTGGAGTGTGCTCCTGGCTTCGACGGCGGCCTCCCGCAGGCCTTCCTCCTCGAGGCATACGACGCCCGCTCCACCCGCCTCCGACTCAACGCCACCCGACACGACGCCCCTCTCTTCCGACTCACGGACCTCACCCCCGGCTCCTCCCTCAGGCTCGTACTGTACGCCGCCAACGCCAAGGGACGCTCCGAGGCCACCATCCTAGAGGACGTGTCCCTGTGGGACGCCGAGAAGAGAACTGGTAGGAATCCATTGTACCTCTGGAATATACATATATAGAGTCTGAACTGTTCGTTATACCCTTCATGTTACTCAGTCATAGCAAAATTGAGCCCAAATATTTTTCGTTTAAAGAGAAAATTTTTATGATTTAATTCAAGCGCACCTATAAGTGAATGATGTCGATAGCCCTTCATGTGTGTTTACGTGTTTTTATATATATGAGCTAATATATATATTTTTTTAGGTAATCTACCGGTTAAGGTAGGTTTTTGGATGGACCCCACTATCAAATAAACATTTTGTGACTCCCCACCTAGCAAACTAATCTATATCAGGTCCCTCTTCATCTCGGTGTACTTCTTTCCTCCCTTCATCTCGTCCGACATCCCTATCCTGTTCCTACCCTTACCTCGCTTGCCCAACATTCTTCCCTCTATTACCCTCTTCAACATTCCACTACCGCTCAATACGCCCTTCATCCATTTTTCCTGCCTCCATAGGATTTCTCTCAACAAACCCCTCTCCTCCCCCACCATTTCTAGTACTTCCTCATTTGTTTTCCTTTCGGTCCATTTCACCTTTTCCATTCTTCTCCACACCCACATTTCAAAAGCCTCCAATCTACGTCTATCCTCCTGCTTCAGCGACCACGTTTCCGCGCCGTACATAGCTACGCTCCATATCAGAGTTTTTACGAGTCTTGTCTTAACATCCCTACTCAACGTCCCCGTCATCAACTCCCTCCTCCTTGAGAAAGCCTCCTTGCCTAGCGCAATTCTTCTCCTTACGTCCCTACCACTTTGACCGTGTTGGTCCAAAACACTTCCGAGATATGTAAACTGTTCCACCTGCTCTATTTTTTCCCCGCCTATTTTAATATTTAGCTTAGCCTTTTTCTTTCTGGAAAATCGTATAACCTTTGTTTTATTAATATTTATTCTCATCCCATATTTATCGCACTGAACCTCCAATTCACTCAACAATGCTTGCAACCCCTTGGCTGACTGAGCAACTAATGCTTGGTCATCAGCAAACCTAACCGATTTTACGAATTCCCCTCCGACTTTCATTCCTACCTCCAGTTCTTCCCATGCCTCTTTAATCATTTCCTCTACATATACGTTGAACAGTACCGGTGACAATGGGCAACCCTGCCTTACACCTCTTCCTAACACTGCCCATCCGGACTCTCCGTTCCCCACTCGCACCTGAGCAGTCTGAGACATGTACAGGTTGCGGATCAGTCTCCTGTCCCTCCAATCCATTCCTATTTTCTGCAATACACGCATTAATTTTTCCCAATTCACTCTATCAAACGCTTTTTCGAAATCTACAAAACAGGCAAAAACGTCCTGATTGTATTCTATATTCCTCTCGACTAGTGATCTCATTACTGCAATGGCATCACGCGTACCTCTTCCTTTCCTGAACCCAAACTGATCATCCCCTAAGTAATCATTTGCCTTACTCTCTATCCTTTTGTTGATGATCCTGAGAATAACTTTAGCTGCGTGGGATATCAAACTTATTGTTCTGTAATCCTCACATGACGAAGCCTTTGCCTTTTTTGGAATAGGAACTAACACCGATCTCACAAAATCTTCCGGCCAGATTCCTTCCTCATAGATACTACGAATCAGTCCATATATGGCCTTCTTCCCACCTTTCCCTAACCATTTCAACATTTCTACAGGAATATTGTCCACCCCCACAGCCTTATTTGCTTTCATCTCCTTTAATGCCCTTTCTATTTCATCGTCGAGTATGCCTGGACCTAAGCTATATTCTTCTACGTCATGTTCCTTTTCTATGTCTAACCTTGTCGGCCTAAGTTCTTTACCATACAGTGTTTCTATATATTCCTTCCATCTCTCTTGGATTTTTCCTGGTTCAACTATTATCTTACCCCATTTATCTTTAACTGTTAGCACAGCTCTTGCCTTCTTACTTCCCGATAATAACTTAACCTTGCTGTATAGAGCACCAATTTCACCCTTCTTCTGTAAACTTTCCATATCCTCGCATTGCGTTTTCCACCATTCTTCTTTTGCTTTATTTGTGGCCCTTCTCAATTTATTGTTTAACTCTTTGTACTTCATTTTGCCTAACTCTGTGTTTACATTTTTTCCATCTTCTTCTCTCATCCATCTTTGCAATCATCTCCTCCGTTACCCATGGTTTCCTTATCCTTTTCCCATTAACGGTTCGGTTAATATAAATATATATATATACACACACACACACATATATATATATATACATATATATATATATATATATATATATATATATATATATATATATATATATATATATATATATATATATATATATATATATATATATATATATCAGTCATATCTTATCTTCCGAAGAAGACGGAGCTCGAGTCGGTCGAAATTATCAAGATATTATTGTGAGTGTTCTTTTTATGTGTTCTCGTGCTGTGTGTTACTGTCTAAGTTTTTTATTCAACACTTCCGTGTTAATTCGAAGAAATCATCTATATATTATATACATATATTCAGATTTATGTTTGTTTATATATATCATAAATGTCTGGTGCCCTAAAATCCTCCGCCATACACCCGCGCTGCGGTTTATGCGCAGGCATACGCACATAATATTTAACGGATGAACTAAGACTGTATTTGCTTTCCTCTCTACACCTACAAATAGTAAAAAGGGTACCCTGTTAGATGCCGCTTGGGTGTGTGACAGAAATGACACAACGGAAATGTAAGTCAAAAATAGACATTTTAAATATTTCAAATAGTGTTGAAATTTATTTCAAAAGATATCATGGATCACGGCATAAAAATTCATAATCATCTTCGCATACAAAACGAGGTACTAGAAAGAAAGTAGTCTTTATGACACGCTCAATTATTATTAACTAAGTCGATACTCTAAGCTCTGATAAAGATCTACGAATTTTGAAAGATCCTTCGTTCTCATTAGGAACATTTTGTCCAATGCTTTCGCGCCTACGGTAGACCGTTTTCCAACGGTAACCCTGTGTGATTGGCTTTAGTTGTCGAACGTCACAAATAACAATCATCACAGCTCCGAAAATCCACCTTTAAAATTAGGTAAACATCCCAAGAGTTATAGCAACCGTTATTAAGGACAGTTTGGTAGGTTATGGTAGAGTTTACCCGTGTGAATTTCACACATTAAGGTAGGGGAGGGGCATATATAGTATTTCCCTGTGCCGGCTATGGTTTTTCAGGAAGATCTGGTACCCAAAAAATCACACAGTTTGCGTGGAGACGAGGATGCCTAAGGAAGCGTACCTGGGAATCGAAACCGGGTCCTCCGGTAAGTAGTCCAATGATTTACCCCTGGACCCATTATAAATATATATAATTATATGCATACTCGCATATACTTTTAAACTAGTGAAAATCATGTTCATATCCCGCGAGTAGGCGGCCTGGCTCTATGTTGGAAGATTATAGGCTAGAAGTTCCCGGGTTGTGTCTTTGGACAAAACCATCTAAAATTCAAAATGTGTGACTCTGGGTACTAGAAATCGAATAGTGATAGTAGGAAGGGACCTTTCCCCAACTTGATATGTAAATCACAGGTCAGTTTGGGCTAAAATCACGCTGAGCTAACGAAATATACCTCCAAGTTGATTTCTGTGAAAGGATGGTAACTATTACGTGTAGCACTAACAGTTACTTCGCAATCTCCTGGTATACTTTGCTTGTGCTACATGATACTTTTGTTTGAGTATTCGAATATATAAAGACTTAAAGTTATATCGTTGAATTTGAAGTTGGGAATTATAAGTGACGTCTAAGCTCAGTGGTCACTTACCTAAGGTGAGTCTACTGATTATGAAAGTCGCAGATCGGTGCTATACGCTGAATTCCATTAATTCTATGCCCAATATGACGCAGTGGAATTTCCTGTTCCGCTAATGCTTTCAAAATCGTTCTATTAGCCAGAATATCTCAAAGCTTCATTTTTATGAGATATGTCATATATTTGGACGTGGTCCTTTACAAGCCAGATCCGAACGCTCTACTCAATAGGTCACCGACTCCGGAAGTTAATAGGTATACCAACGTGGTAGGGTGCGTGTTAGTAGTAAAATAGAAATTTTTATTACATTTTTGTGGCTTATTTTTTAAAATGTGCACTCATTATAGAGATAATTCGTGAAGGTAAAAGTGCATGTAGAATGAACTATTCTTTATTCGATGGATTTCCAAAAATAAAGAAACATAAAAAAGAAGACTTACACACGAGGGTGATCTGAAAAGTTTCCGACCTAACAAAGATATAAGAAAGTTTATCTAAAGTTTATTAAGTCGGAAACTTTTCAGACCACCTATG
This sequence comes from Hetaerina titia, assembly GCA_037158775.1. NCBI lineage: Eukaryota > Metazoa > Arthropoda > Insecta > Odonata > Calopterygidae > Hetaerina > Hetaerina titia. Next base: position 45,903,591 of record CM073775.1, read on the forward strand.
TAGGTGCTACATTGACGGATGATGCAATTTAATTATTCGGAATATTCAACATTGAAATCTAATTTGAAGTGGGTATGTGCAAAGTAGTGTAGTCTTAAACTACGGTAGGAAAGGAATATTAGCTACTTAAAAATTCATCGAAATATTTATTTTCAATCTTTTTATCGATTATGGGGAGAAAATAAGTCACTTATAAATTCATTGGTATAATACTACGATACGTGAAATAGGTTCAAATATTTATAAGACTCTTTAGCTGAAAATAATAGGAAAAAAACAAATATTAAAATTTATATTTTAATATTTGGACCATCGTGTGGGATTATATGAGTAATTATATTTGGATGATGCTAAATCCCTATGGAGATTTTTACTACCGGCAGCCCTTTCCTACGTTTTTACCTCGCAACCTTTTCACAGTGAAAGATCAAACTCTAGTGATAGGAATACCTCAACAAATTAAGTATATATACCTTTGGAAAACCTGTAATATTTTCCATTTAGTTTAAAAAATTCCCCAAAAAACATCTCTGAATGTTTTAAAGATGAATTACAATAGTAATTGGATTACCTTTCGTCCTTCATTCGTTTTATAACGGTGGCCATTTATTTTTACTAGCCAGACAGGACAGAAAAATACAGAAATCAAATAATGAGCTAGGTGGGTAAACGACAGCCTTTTTTTTATCAAAACTAGAATTCCCCTCGTGAGGACAGAAATTGTACTTTTCTTCGTGGCACTCAGCTCATCTAAGGGTGCACAAATAAACTCCCTCTTACGTGTGTTGCCCACCCCTCTCTAAGAGCGTATAAAAACCCCCTCGAACGCCAACTTCATCTTTCGGTTTACGCATAAAAGCAGTCATTGGGTTCAAATCCCCCCTGGGTAAAGAGGAAGAAAGCGCTATTCAAATGACAATGGAGCGACGCAAAAATTGCCTCACGGAGATTTATCTTCGAGTTGGGAAAACTTCCTCCTCAACTCAGTCAACAGTGGAGAGGCAAAGAGAGGGTAGGCGGGTGGGGGCATTGTGGTACGATAGGATGGGAGTGTGGAGCGAGGGAGGGTGACGGGTGGAAGAGAGAAAACATGCCAGCTCCTGGCGAGGTAGAGATTGGGGGTGGGGTGGTTTGAGAGAGAGGGAAGGAGATGGCAACGGCATCTGATACATTAATCTAAGCGCTGCTTTTTTTCCTTTGCGCTGAAATTGGAAAATTTTTATCGGCAGTTCATAGATAGAGCCGCCAATGAATTCAAAATATTCTCCTCTGCAAGTTAAAAAAAAAATAGTCTTTTTTTCCAGAAACAAAGCTCTATCATTTATTTTTATCAGTAGTTGTGTTGTTTTTAAGGACTCTAACTTTTACAACGCTGAGTTTAGAGGTTTTCAAATTGACTCGCTGGCTAAGTGTCGACTTTTTTCACCGACTTGATTTTTTTATAATAAGGGCTTTTGTTTTCGGTTGCGTCCAGAAAATAAAGAAGAAACTCCATTCGAGTCGATAGGTGCTTGTGAGTGGAAGACTAACCACTACTCTGGTCGACTGTGTAAATGCGGTGTTATTCGTTGATGTGGGCAATTGGATCTAGATGTATCGACGTAATTAGCAGTCTCTGCAGCTTATATAATTGTGAGAGTAAAGCAAAAGAAATGGGTAATTGAAAT